>RXON01000159.1:0-47313 GCA_009667805.1 Leptobrachium leishanense
ATCTCGGGGGAATCCTGTAATACCTGTCTGCCAGACACACCTGTTTATAATGCGGAACAAGCCTCGAAGCTAAAGAGGAAGAGCCAAGTGGTTAGAGAATGTCCTCCCTGACATGAGGTTTGGTCTCAGCAGTTTCACAGAGAATTTACTATTCACTGGAGACCCAGGATATGTAATCTATTACAAGGATTTATAAAGCGCCAACAAATTCCGTAGCGCTGTACAATGGATGTGAAAAAACAACCAAATACACATAATAAAAGCTCTGCTTTATATAAATGTTGCGCTTTATGATTCTTTTTCTGGATTCTGCTCAGTCTGTCACAAGAGTTGTCTGTATGTGTGTGTGTGACAATGTGTGTGTGTGTTTTTGATTCTGAGACTTACTGTAGCAGCAGAAACAGCAGAGACTGATTGTGTGTTGAGTTTTTCATGGAGTCTCAGAAGAGAAACATTTATGTAAAGAATAATGTGCTGCACACATTGCGTACACAACACACTGAGCACAGGTATGTACACTCAGCACACGCTGCATACACAATACTAAACACTCACTGCACTTACTGCGAACACAATACACACAGCACAAGCTGCTCATAAACAACATGTCGCTGATACTGTTCATGCAGAATATAATGTACATAATGCTGATACAATACAAAGAGCTTTTTCTGACACATCTGACACCACATATTACAAGAAAGAAATTGTCAGTTCGTCCTGTCGCTTCCCCTGTGTGTCGACACTGAGACTTAGCAGCAGAAATAGCACAGACTGATTGTGTGTCATTTCTTCCTGGAGGCTCAGAGGAGAAAGATCCACCTGAATAAGAATGATCTGCTCGACTCTGACATTATCACCAGCGACACTGACTAGAACTGATACAATTCCTGTTTATGGAGGAACGTTACACAAACCTCTGGACACAAAAGGTGTTTGCAGCTCATCTTGGACACAATGTAATGTCTTACTAGGACTGTCTGGGCAACATATAAAAAGAAGGGGCTAAAGGAACCCCAAAACAACAAAAGGATAAACAAAAATGACATATATTATAAAAATGCCCCCAGATAGGCAATAAAGTATATGTTTATTGTCTGATCACTGTCTAGTAAAGGGATCATCTACATTTACACTAAAACATTATTACAGTCAATAAAATTATTATTTTTGCTTAATTTTTTAATTTACCCTAAGGGGTTAATTTTTTTTCTTCAGTAGTTAATGTTACATATAGTTTGTGCAAGTTATTTAGTAGAAACTGAGGATAGGATTAGGATTTATTTTGATGTTTTAAATAAATATTGCAAAAAAAAACTAACTCTTTACTTAATTTTCTTACTTATTAATAAGTAATACACACACACAGGGGAACATAAGAAAGCCACGTCTATTCCATAAAAAACAATATATGACATGTGTGGGTGCAGCAAAAGAGAAAGAGAGAAATTATGTTTACAAAAGATCAAATCAAAACTATAAACATTACTTGTTTCATTTGTGCATCACCGAAGAAAAAGCCTGTGTCGCTACGTGGTTAACAAACAACTGACACCAATCTTTATTTCACTAAAAAAGTTTTTATTTCCACCTCTCGCGTCGTCTTGTCGCTGTGTCGACGCGTCGACTGATTGTGTGTCAGTTCTTCCTGGAGGTTCAGAGGAGAAAGATCTGAACAGCAAAGCTCTGCTCGACTCTGACTTTCCTCCAATGCCGCAGCCAGCTCTGAGCCTCGACTGGTTACATTATAACTCGATGCAATTAATGTTTATGGAAGAGAAGACATTGTCGCTTTATTCTCGTCTCTAATCCTGTCCGTCTGGTGAACTGGAAGCTACAGACACAGAGAGTTGGATCCAGTTACACATTGCTCAGGAGCTCACTGAATGTGTCCATGATGAGCCGCTGATGTCGCTGGGGTTACAGGAGGCTGTGCATTACCACCTCTGAATATTCACCCATTTTCCTACAGATTAAATGATCAATGCTGCGAGACTCGTATCTTCCATTTATTAAGACATTATTTATTAAATGCATAACTTTAATTATATGATTATATTTTAATTATGAAGCTTCGTTACCTGTGACTCCCTTTATCTGTGACCATTACCCCCCCCACCAAGAATTACACAAACACACTTATACATCCCTTTACTCTATATCCGCTGGCATCTGATTAACCCCACGTAAAAGAAAACACATATAAACCACAGTAAGGCCCCGGCCGGCGGTTTTGTGCTCTTCCCTTACAGTCCAGGGCTTTACTTTCAGAGAGAGGATCAGCACAGCGGCCTCGCAGCAAACAGCACCTTCACTCAGTGACTGCGAGAAGAATCCGCTCATAGGGAGGTGCAGGATCTCAGCAATGTCCCTTTACAGGAGAACAGCATCAGGATTGTAAATACATCTTGTCCAGCGAGTATATGAATTCTCACTGACAACACAGCGTGGATCCGGCAGCATATGTTTCCCAAACAGTCATAGTCAGACATTAAATTGAGGAACTGCAAAGACCTTTTGTTTCCAGAAGTTTATATAACATTTCTCTATTAACAGGAATTCTATCAGAGTTATAATGTAACCAGTCTTGGCCCATCAGCCTAAGTCCTTGGTGATAATGTCTGTGCCGGGCGCTGCGTTCGTGATCAGAGAGCTCTGTCTCCTCTGAGGTTCAAGGAGCGACTGAGCCTCAATCAGCCTGAACGAGTCTCAGCCGGAGCGAGAGGTGGGACTTAGAAAGGTTATTGTATTCAGGGAGATCTGTAAGACTGAGCTTGTTTTCTTTATTTTACACAGAGAATATCGCCGGATAATTGTGTTCAGGATCTATAGGTAAACACCGGAACATTCTATTTACATTGCACTTACAATTTCATTACTTTGTGATTTGAAATATTGTTTCTGCCTCTAAGTCTGAGCGTCGACACAAGTGAAGCGAGAGGCGGCGTTTAAAATATGCAATACAGCTTGTTATAATGAGTTAGTATTGAAAGCGTGCGGCACGGAGCTTCTTATTACGCGGCGTCAGCAAGGTTGTTGCATTGCACAGAACTGTGTCGCACATGCCACAAACATTGCAGATGACGTGTCGCTTAAGAAGTGCTTGATGTGGAGCACTGAAGACGTGCACAATGGGTAGCTCGCACACCACTTTACACGTACACGGCTCACAACATGCCACACACAGTATTACTGACACCACTAAGGAGGACTGTGTATATTCTTCACCAAATATCAAGAGGTTCTGTATCACAACACAGGATTGTTTATATTCTTCACTAAATATGCATCTTTTCTTCGTGCGGGGAAAATATACAAAGTAATCTATGCAGGCAATGTATGTGGAATTACTCATTGGTATAAATATTAAGTTGCCAAAATAGAGCTGATAACAATATCCGCCGAGCTAAATCATGGAGGGATTACTGAGAATTAATCAACTTTCATCTTCGATCAGAATTTGGAATCTTAAACTAAACAACAGATCAGTAAGTGATCGGAAACTCAAACCATGTGACCCGCTGAGGATTCATGGGAAGATACGACAATCAACATAGCGTGTCTTAAATTTTGTGATTTCACAGAAAACTTCTGTATTTGCATAAAACTAGAGATTTGTAAAGTTTATTCAGAGGGAAATCTGAAAAGTGACGAGGTGCGACATAGAATAAAATGTGCGGCTTCAAACGATCTAATAAAGAATCGATCTGTTTATACTTTTACATTGTTTGTTTTTTTTCTTTCTGTTTTGCTAAACAGTTGTATGTGTTGATACATGTGGTCACATTTCCTGCAGTGTATCACATCAGGTTTCCGAGGTGTCAGAGTCTGCTCCGCCGTGTAATAAAGGCAGATTTATCTGTAGCTGCACAGAAACTATTAGGACTTTTCAGCAAACAAGTCACCGCGCATTCGTAGAGCTGGTCTGTATGTGACCGCTTCTCTGCCGCCTCCGAGCGCATTCAGCGAGCAGGCCTGTACTATGAGTTTATTCATTCAGCGAGCATCACCGCGTACACAGAGACAAACAGCAGCTTCACTCGGGTAAACGCGGCGTGTATTATATGGTGATAGGGAGTCACAGCTATCGGTGTATTAAGTCACTGAGTCGATGTTGTCTGGTTACTGTGTTCAGCTTTCAGACAATTTACTGAAACACTAAATAAATGTAAATAAACATTAATAAATGACACTTATGATAAGTGCACGCCGGGCGCACAATGACATAACGGCCGGTGAATTTAGCTACATTTTTATATGTATTTTCCAACCCTGCGTTCAAAGAAGCGTTTCTGAACTTTGCGCCTCAAGACTTGCGCGCGTTTACTGTACTTGTCATCTTCTATAAATAACGTGGGACGAGTAAGTCGTAAAGAACAGTTTATTTTTGTCTAGTTTGCTTCTGATACAAAACACAATCACATCATGTCGTGACGCGTCAGTAGGTTTGAGCCAGACTTGACATACAGCGAAACTGCTATAATACTCAGCAGTACTTTTATCTTTCAGACGTTGACACTTTGTTTCCATCTTTCTTGCTGGACATGTAATTAAAACACAATCCTTTGCCACGTATCTGGTGTCAGTAGGTATGAACGAGAGATGACAGACAGAAGAGCTGAAAGGCTGCGCCGCGTTATTCTTCTCTTTGAGATTCTGTCAGTTTACAGTATTTCCATCTTTCTTGATGCACTTGGAAACAAAACACAAACGTGTGTCATATGATCGAACCGCCGCAGAGATATCTGCAAGATGATCTTCACGCCAGCGACCACACCGCTCCCCTACCGCACCATGAGAGGAGCACCTCGGCTGTGAAGTATGGTGTGACACGGAGGCTAGACCACCTCGCATATGAAGCACAGCAGGTGCAGGCACACAGTTACTGATTATTATGTTGATTGTTATAGCGCATCATTGACTGTGACATGTGTGCTTGTAACAAGACATGCCCGGGGTGTAACCTGTGGCTGTGTGCATTGTGTATGTGGTTCTTTTGTCACATACAGCACAGCAGGAGCATGTCACAAATTGCACAATCCAGTGTCAATTAAACAACCACTGCCATGAGATTTTTATACAAGGTGCAGATACGATTATTTCACAGGTTCTACTTATTCAAGCTGAACACAGTAACCAGACAACATCGACTCAGTGACTTAATACACCGATAGCTGTGACTCCCTATCACCATATAATACACGCCGCGTTTACCCGAGTGAAGCTGCTGTTTGTCTCTGTGTATGCGGTGATGCTCGCTGAATGAATAAACTCATAGTACAGGCCTGCTCGCTGAATGAATAAACTCATAGTACAGGCCTGCTCGCTGAATGAATAAACTCATAGTACGGGCCTGCTCGCTGAATGCGCTCGGAGGCGGCAGAGAAACGATCACATACAGACCAGCTCTACGAACGCGCGGTGACTTGTTTGCTGAAAAGTCCTAAAAGTTTCTGTGCAGCTACAGATAAATCTGCCTTTATTACACGGCGGAGCAGACTCTGACACCTCGGAAACCTGATGTGATACACTGCAGGAAATGTGACCACATGTATCAACACATACAACTGTTTCGCTAAACAGAAAGAAAAAAACAAACAATGTAAAAGTATAAACAGTGTAATTCTTTACTAGATCGTTTGAAGCCGCACAATTTATTCTATGTCGCACCTCGTCACTTTTCAGATTTCCCTCTGAATAAACTTTACAAATCTCTAGTTTTATGCAAATACAGAAGTTTTCTGTGAAATCACAAAATTTAAGACACGCTATGTTGATTGTCGCATCTTCCCATGAATCCTCAGTGGGTCACATGGTTTGAGTTTCCGATCACTTACTAATCTGTTGTTTTGTTTAGGATTTCAAATTCTGATCGAAGATGAAAGTTGATTAATTCTCAGTAATCGCTTCATGATTTAGCTCGGCGGATATTGTTATCAGCTCTATTTTGGCACCTTAATATTTATACCAATGAGTAATTCCACATACATTGCCTGCATAGATTACTTTGTATATTTTCCTCGCAGGTAGAAAAGATGGATATTTGTTGAAGAATACAGAACCTGTGTTGTGATACAGAACCTCTTGATATTTGGTGAAGAAAATACACTGTCCTCCTTAGTGGTTTCAGTAACACTTTGTGTGACATGTTGTGACTTGTACGTGTGACGTGTCGTGCGCGCTACCCATTGTGCACTTCCGTGCTCCACATCAGCGACAAGTCTTCTGCAATGTGTGCGGCATGTGCGACACAGTTTTGTGCAACGCAACAACCTTGCCGACGCCGCGTAATGATAAGCTCCGTGCCGCGCGTTTTCAATACTAATTCATTTTAACAAGCTGTATTGTATATTTTAAACGCCGCCTCTCGCTTCACCTGTGTCGACGCTCAGACTTAGAAGCAGAAACAATATTTCAAATCACAAAGTAATGAAATTGTAAGTGCAATGTAAATAGAATGTTCCGGTGTTTACCTATAGATCCTGAACACAATTATCCGGCGATATTCTCTGTGTAAAATAAAGAAAACAAGCTCAGTCTTACAGATCTCCCTGAATACAATAACCTTTCTAAGTCCCACCTCTCGCTCCGGCTGAGACTCGTTCAGGCTGATTGAGGCTCAGTCGCTCCTTGAACCTCAGAGGAGACAGAGCTCTCTGATCACGAACGCAGCGCCCGGCACAGACATTATCACCAAGGACTTTATCTATTTTGGGCCAAGACTGGTTACATTATAACTCTGATAGAATTTCTGTTAATAGAGAAATGTTACACAAACCTCTGGAAAGAAAAGGTCTTTGCAGCTCCTCAATTTAATGTCTGACTATGACTGTTTGGGAAACATATGCTGCCGGATCCACGCTGTGATGTCAGTGGGAAAAATTCATATACTCGCTGGACAAGATGTATTTACAATCCTGATGCTGTTCTCCTGTAAAGGGACATTGCTGAGATCCTGCACCTCCCTATGAGCGGATTCTTCTCGCAGTCACTGAGTGAAGGTGCTGTTTGCTGCGAGGCCGCTGTGCTGATCCTCTCTCTGAAAGTAAACCCCTGGACTGTAAGGGAAGAGCACAAAACCGCCGGCCGGGGCCTTCCTGTGGTTTTATGTGTTTTCTTTTACGTGGGGTTAATCCCATGCCAGCGGATATAGAGTAAAGGGATGTGTAAGTGTGTTTGTGTCATTCTTGGTGGGGGGTAATGGTCACAGATAAAGGGAGTCACAGGTAACGAAGCTTCATAATTAAAATATAATCATATAATTAAAGTTATCCATTTAATAAATAATGCCTTAATAAATGGAAGATACGAGTCTCGCAGCATTGATCATTTAATCTGTAGGAAAATGGGTGAATATTCAGAGGTGGTAATGCACAGCCTCCTGTAACCCCAGCGACATCAGCGGCTCATCATGGACACATTCAGTGAGCTCTGAGCAATGTGTAACTGCATCCAACTCTCTGTGTCTGTAGCTTCCAGTTCACCAGACGGACAGGATTAGAGACGAGAAAAAAGCGACGGTGTCTTCTCTTCCATAAACATTAATTCCATCGAGTTATAATGTAACCAGTCGAGGCTCAGAGCTGGCTGCGGCATTGGAGGAAAGTCAGAGTCGAGCAGAGCTTTGCTGTTCAGATCTTTCTCCTCTGAGCCTCCAGGAAGAACTGACACACAATCAGTCGACACGTCGACACAGCAACAAGACGACGCGAGAGGTGGAAATGAAAAGTTCTTCACTGAAATAAAGATTGGTGTCAGTTGTTTGTTAACCCCGTAGTGACACAGGCTTTTACTTCGGTGATGCACAAATGAAACAAGCAATGTTTATAGTTTTGATTTGATCTATTGTAAACATAATTTCTCTCTTTCTCTTTTGCTGCACCCACACATGTCATATATTGTTTTTTATGGAGTAGATGGTGCTTTATTATGGTCCCCTGTGTGTGTATATTACTTATTAATCAGGAAGAAAATTAAGTAAAGAGATATTTCTTTTGTAATAATTATTTAAAACATCAAAATAAATCCTAATCCTATCCTCAGTTTCTACTAAATAACTTGCACAAACTATATGTAACATTAACTACTGAAGAAAAGAAATTAACCCCTTAGGGTAAAATTAAAAAATTAAGCAAAAAATAATAATTTTATTGACTGAAATAATGTTTTAGTGTAAATGTAGATGATCCCTTTACTAGACAGTGATCAGACACTAAACATATACTTTATTGTCTATCTGGGGGCATTTTTTAAAATATATGTAATTTTTGTTTATCCTTTTGTTGTTTTGGGGTTCCTTTAGCCCCTTCTTTTTATATGTTACCCAGACAGTCCTAGTAAGACATTACATTGTGTCCAAGATGAGCTGCAAACACCTTTGGTGTCCAGAGGTTTGTGTAATGTTCCTCCATAAAAAGGAATTGTATCAGTTCTAGTCAGTGTCGCTGGTGATAATGTCAGAGTCGAGCAGATCATTCTTATTCAGGTGGATCTTTCTCCTCTGAGCCTCCAGGAAGAAATGACACACAATCAGTCTGTGCTATTTCTGCTGCTAAGTCTCAGTGTCGACACACAGGGGAAGCGACAGGACGAACTGACAATTTCTTTCTTGTAATATGTGGTGTCAGATGTGTCAGAAAAAGCTCTTTGTATTGTATCAGCATTATGTACATTATATTCTGCATGAACAGTATCAGCGACATGTTGTTTATGAGCAGCTTGTGCTGTGTGTATTGTGTTCGCAGTAAGTGCAGTGAGTGTTTAGTATTGTGTATGCAGTGTTTGCTGAGTGTACATACCTGTGCTCAGTGTGTTGTGTACGCAATGTGTGCAGTGCATTATTCTTTACATAAATCTTTCTCCTCTGAGACTCCATGAAAAACTCAACACACAATCAGTCTCTGCTGTTTCTGCTGCTACAGTAAGTCTCAGCGTCGACAAACACAAACACACACACACACACACACACACACACAACACACATACACACAGACGACTCCTCTGACAAACTGGACAGAATCCAGAAAAAAAATCATAAATCCCAAAATTTATATGAAACAGAGCTTTTATTCATAATAATTATTGTTAAGGTAAATCTCCTGAACCCGGCTCCGAGATGATTCAGTAAGAGGATATATGACGTTATTGAGGAGCCTCAGTCACCTCGTCTGTAAAAGATCTTGTGCCACATTACAATCTTGGTGCTAACGAGAGCGCTCGCCTGAGTGAGCTTTAACGTTAGCCCTGGTGTCACCGCACATTAAAATCCAAACACTAACGGGTGCAAAGTCCTAACACTGATTAACGTCTGGCTGCAGTTAGCAAAAAATTAACCAGAGCCTGGACCTGGTGCTAACGGATTCCGAACTTCTCTTCCATAAACATTAATTCCATCGAGTTATAATGTAACCAGTCGAGGCTCAGAGCTGGCTGTGGCATTGGAGGAAAGTCAGAGTCGAGCAGAGCTTTGCTGTTCAGATCTTTCTCCTCTGAACCTCCAGGAAGAACTGACACACAATCAGTCGACGCGTCGACACAGCGACAAGACGACACGAGAGGTGGAAATGAAAACTTCTTCACTGAAATAAAGATTGGTGTCAGTTGTTTGTTAACCCTGTAGCGACACAGGCTTTTTCTTCGGTGATGCACAAATGAAACAAGCAAGGTGAAGGTGCTGTTTGCTGCGAGGCCGCTGTGCTGATCCTCTCTCTGAATGTAAACCCCTGGACTGTAAGGGAAGAGAAAAAAAACGCCGGCCAGGACATTACTGAGTTTTATATGTGTTTTATTTTACGTGGGGTTAATCCCATGCCAGCGGATATAGAATATAGGGATTTATAAGTGTGTTTGTGTCATTCTTGGTGGGGGTGTAATGGTCACAGATAAAGGGAGTTAAAAAGCACACATGTCACAGTCAATGATTCGCTATAACAATCAACATAATAATCAGTAACTATGTGCCTGCACCTGCTGTGCTTCATATGCGAGGTGGTCTACCATCCATGTCAAGCCATACTTCACAGCCGAGGTGCTCCTCTCATGGTGCGGTAGGGGAGCGGTGTGGTCGCTGGCGTGAAGATCATCGTGCAGATATCTCTGCGGCGGTTCGATCATATGACACACGTTTGTGTTTTGTTTCCAAGTGCATCAAGAAAGATGGAAATACTGTAAACTGACAGAATGTCAAAGAGAAGAATAACGCGGCGCAGCCTTTCAGCTCTTCTGTCTGTCATCTCTCGTTCATACCTACTGACACCAGATACATGGCAAAGGATTGTGTTTTAATTACATGTCCAGCAAGAAAGATGGAAACAAAGTGTCAACGTCTGAAAGATAAAAGTACTGCTGAGTATTATAGCAGTTTCGCTGTATGTCAAGTCTGGCTCAAACCTACTGACGCGCCACGACATGATGTGATTGTGTTTTGTATCAGAAGCAAACTAGACAAAAATAAACTGTTCTTTATGACTTACTCGTCCCACGTTATTTATAGAAGATGACAAGTACAGTAAACGCGCGCAAGTCTTGAGGCGCAAAGATCAGAAACGCTTCTTTGAACGCAGGGTTGGAAAATACATATAAAAATGTAGCTTAATTCACCGGCCGTTATAAGTGTCATTTATTAATGTTTATTTACATTTATTTAGTGTTTCAGTAAATTGTCTGAAAGCTGAACACAGTAACCAGACAACATCGACTCAGTGACTTAATACACCGATAGCTGTGACTCCCTATCACCATATAATACACGCCGCGTTTACCCGAGTGAAGCTGCTCTTTGTCTCTGTGTACGCGGTGATGCTCGCTGAATGAATAAACTCATAGTACAGGCCTGCTCGCTGAATGCGCTCGGAGGCGGCAGAGAAACGGTCACATACAGACCAGCTCTACGAACGCGCGGTGACTTGTTTGCTGAAAAGTCCTAATAGTTTCTGTGCAGCTACAGATAAATCTGCCTTTATTACACGGCGGAGCAGACTCTGACACCTCGGAAACCTGATGTGATACACTGCAGGAAATGTGACCACATGTATCAACACATACAACTGTTTCGCTAAACAGAAAGAAAAAATAACAATATAAAAGTATAAACAGAGCGATTCTTTATTAGATCGTTTGAAGCCGCACATTTTATTCTATGTCGCACCTCGTCACATTTCAGATTTCGCTCTGAATAAACTTTACAAATCTCTAGTTTTATGCAAATACAGACGATTTCTGGAAAATCACAAAATTTAAGACGCGTATGTTGATTGTCGTATCTTCCCATGAATCCTCAGCGGGTCACATGATTTGAGTTTCTGATCACTTACTGATCTGTTGTTTAGTTTAAGATTCCAAATTCTGATCAAAGATGAAAGTTGATTAATTCTCAGTATTCGCTCCATGGTTTAGCTCGGCGGATATTGTTATCAGCTCTATTTTGTCACCTTAATATTTATACCAATGAGTAATTCCACATACATTGCCTGCATAGATTACTTTGTATATTTTCCCCGCATGAAGAAAAGATGGATATTTAGTGAAGAATATAAACAATCTTGTGTTGTGATACAGAACCTCTTGATATTTGGTGAAGAATATACACAGTTCTCCTTAGTGGTGTCAGTAAAACTGTGTGTGACATGTAGTGAGCCGTGTACGTGTGGTGTGCGAGCTACCCATTGTGCACGTCTTCAGTGCTCCACATCAAGCACTTCTTAAGCAACACGTCATCTGCAATGTTTGCGGCATGTGCGACACAGTTCTGTGCAATGCAACAACCTTGCTGACGCTGCGCAATGATAAGCTCCGTGCCGCGCGCTTTCAATACTAATTCATTGTAACAAGCTGTATTGCATATTTTAAACGCCGCCTCTCGCTTCACCTGTGTCGACGCTCAGACTTAGAAGCAGAAACAATATTTCAAAATTTATTTATTTATTTATAAAGTATTTTACCCGGAAGGATACATTGAGATTTCTCTTGTTTTCAAGTATATCCTGGGTTCAAGAACATTGACTTGTTACAGTCGTTAAAGAAATACAAAGTAATAAAATGCAAGATGTTAAAAACAAAACACAAATATACAGATTAACCCAGAAAATAAATATGTAGGAAATAAACGAAGTAATGAAACTGTAAGTTCAATGTAAATAGAATGTTCCGGTGTTTACCTATAGATCCTGAACACAATTATCTGGCGATATTCTCTGTGTAAAATAAAGAAAACAAGCTCAGTCTTACAGATCTCCCTGAATACAATAACCTTTCTAAGTCCCACCTCTCGCTCCAGCTGAGACTCGTTCAGGCTGATTGAGGCTCAGTCGCTCCGTGAACCTCAGAGGAGACAGAGCTCTCTGATCACGAACGCAGCGCCCAGCACAGACATTATCACCAAGGAGTTAAGGGTTTATTCACTAAACTCTGAATTCTAATTTGTGATCTCAGTGGGAATTCATATACTCGCTGGACAAGATGTATTTACAATCCTGATGCTGTTCTCCTGTAAAGGGACATTGCTGAGATCCTGCACCTCCCTATGAGCGGATTCTTCTCGCAGTCACTGAGTGAAGGTGCTGTTTGCTGCGAGGCCGCTGTGCTGATCCTCTCTCTGAAAGTAAACCCCTGGACCGTAAGGGAAGAGCACAAAACCGCCGGCCGGGGCCTTCCTGTGGTTTATATGTGTAGCAATTTCCCTTCTGTAGGTCGAGAAAGCAGCCGGGTAATAAAGCTTCTTTAACCCCGAAAACTAACAGCGAGACTTAATCTTGCAATAAACCAATAAGACGGAAATAAACCGTGAACATCAGAAAAAAATCTATATAATGCTGAGCAGCCTGTCAGTAACGCTGTATGTAACGACTCGTTTATACGCACTGACACTAGTTACACGGATGTTATTTATTCATTACATGTGACTGTGTTCATTACTTTCCTGCATTTGCATCATAATGTAAATCCTTTATAAAAGTGCACTTTCTGTGTAATCTGCTGCTTTCCGTGTGTTTGTGTTCATGTGTATCAGACTCCATTCAGCTGGAAAACCTGCAATGATGTGACCTTTTCAGCAATAACAACAATAAAAGTGCTTTCTACCCATTACATGTGTCTTTATTGTGTGATACAATGTATGAAGCTATTGATGTTGTAATTCATCGTCAGACACAAGTTGTGTATACAGCACAATCACCGTTACATTACTTGAGGAGTGTTACACTTACTGATTATTATGATGATTGTTATGATGCATCGAGAGTCAGACTTCTTCTTGATACATGTTTTGCCCAGGGTATACCCTGTGCCCTGTGTGCATGACGCCTGTGCCTTTTCTGCCCCATATGGCACAGCAGGAGCAAACCACAAGCTGCACAGTGATATGCGTCGCATGGTCGCTTGTCAGTTAACCAATGGCTGCAACGGGTAACTGTCAGGCTTTGTATCTAGACGTTTCTTGTTTCGGCACCTTGGAATAACTTTTCTATTCGCAACATTCTTTACGACTTACTCGTCCCACGTTATTTATAGAAGATGACAAGTACAGTAAACGCGCGCAAGTCTTGAGGCGCAAAGTTCAGAAACGCTTCTTTGAACGCAGGGTTGGAAAATACATATAAAAATGTAGCTAAATTCACCGGCCGTTATGTCATTGTGCGCCCGGCGTGCACTTATCATAAGTGTCATTTATTAATGTTTATTTACATTTATTTCACAGTGTTTCAGTAAATTGTCTGAAAGCTGAACACAGTAACCAGACAACATCGACTCAGTGACTTAATACACCGATAGCTGTGACTCCCTATCACCATATAATACACGCCGCGTTTACCCGAGTGAAGCTGCTGTTTGTCTCTGTGTACGCGGTGATGCTCGCTGAATGAATAAACTCATAGTACAGGCCTGCTCGCTGAATGCACTCGGAGGCGGCAGCGAAACGGTCACATACAGACCAGCTCTACGAACGCGCGGTGACTTGTTTGCTGAAAAGTCCTAATAGTTTCTGTGCAGCTACAGATAAATCTGCCTTTATTACACGGCGGAGCAGACTCTGACACCTCGGAAACCTGATGTGATACACTGCAGGAAATGTGACCACATGTATCAACACATACAACTGTTTCGCTAAACAGAAAGAAAAAAATAACAATGTAAAAGTATAAACAGTGTAATTCTTTATTAGATCGTTTGAAGCCACACATTTTATTCTATGTCGCACATTTTATTCTATAAGCCGCACATCGTCACATTTCAGATTTCCCTCTGAATAAACTTTACAAATCTCTAGTTTTATGCAAATACAGATGTTTTCTGTGAAATCACAAAATTTAAGACACGCTATGTAGATTGTCGTATCTTCCCATGAATCCTCAGCGGGTCACATGGTTTGAGTTTCCGATCACTTACTGATCTGTTGTTTAGTTTAAGATTCCAAATTCTGATCGAAGATGAAAGTTGATTAATTCTCAGTAATCCCTCCATGATTTAGCTCGGCGGATATTGTTATCAGCTCTATTTTGGCAACTTAATATTTATACCAATGAGTAATTCCACATACATTGCCTGCATAGATTACTTTGTATATTTTCCTTGCAGGTAGAAAAGATGCATATTTGGTGAAGAATATACACAGTCCTCCTTAGTGGTGTCAGTAATACTTTGTGTGACATGTAGTGAGCCGTGTACATGTGATGTTGCGTGCACGCTACCCATTGTGCACGTCCTCAGTGCTCCACATCAAGAACTTGTTAAGCAACATGTCGTCTGCAGTTTCGTGCAACACAACCACCTTGCCGACGCCGCGTAATAAGAAGCTCCGTGCCGCGCGCTTTCAATACTAATTCATTATAACAAACTGTATTGTATATTTTAAGCGCCGCCTCTCGCTTCACCTGTGTCGACGCTCAGACTTAGAGGCAGAAACAATACTTCAAAATTTATTTATTTATTTATAAAGTATTTTACAGGAAGGATACATTGAGATTTCTCTCGTTTGTCCTGGGTTCAAGAACATTGACTTGTTACAGTATATAAAGAAATACAAAGTATTAAAATGGAAGATATTAAAAACAAAACACAAATATACAGATTAACACAGAAAATAAATATGTAGGAAATAAACAAAGTATTGAAATTGTAAGTGCAATGTAAATAGAATGTTCCGGTGTTTACCTATAGATCCTGAACACAATTATCCGGCGATATTCTCTGTGTAAAATAAAGAAAACAAGCTCAGTCTTACAGATCTCCCTGAATACAATAACCTTTCTAAGTCCCACCTCTCGCTCCGGCTGAGACTCGTTCAGGCTGATTGAGGCTCAGTCGCTCCTTGAACCTCAGAGGAGACAGAGCTCTCTGATCACGAACGCAGCGCCCGGCACAGACATTATCACCAAGGACTTAAGGGTTTATTCACTAAACTCTGAATTCTAATTTGTGATGTCAGTGGGAATTCATATACTCGCTGGACAAGATGTATTTACAATCCTGATGCTGTTCTCCTGTAAAGGGACATTGCTGAGATCCTGCACCTCCCTATGAGCGGATTCTTCTCGCAGTCACTGAGTGAAGGTGCTGTTTGCTGCGAGGCCGCTGTGCTGATCCTCTCTCTGAAAGTGAACCCCTGGACCATAAGGGAAGAGCACAAAACCGCCGGCCGGGGCCTTACTGAGGTTTATATGTGTTTTCTTTCAGCATAGGGTTAATCCAATGCCAGCGGATATAGAGTAAAGGGCAAATAAATTCTTTATTAGAGAATTCCTAAATAAGTAGAACCTGTGAAATAATCGTATCTGCACCTTGTATAAAAATCTCATGGCAGTAGTTGTTTAATTGACACTGGATTGTGCAATTTGTGACATGCTCCTGCTGTGCTGTATGTGACAAAAGAACCACATACACAATGCACACAGCCACAGGTTACACCCCGGGCATGTCTTGTTACAAGCACACATGTCACAGTCAATGATTCGCTATAACAATCAACATAATAATCAGTAACTGTGTGCCTGCACCTGCTGTGCTTCATATGCGAGGTGGTCTAGCCTCTCGTGTCACACCATACTTCACAGCCGAGGTGCCCCACTCATGGTGCGGTAGGGGAGCGGTGTGTTCGCTGGCGTGAAGATCATCGTGCAGATATCTCTGCGGCGGTTCGATCATATGACACACGTTTGTGTTTTGTTTCCAAGTGCATCAAGAAAGATGGAAATACTGTAAACTGACAGAATCTCAAAGAGAAGAATAACGCGGCGCAGCCTTTCAGCTCTTCTGTCTGTCATCTCTCGTTCATACCTACTGACACCAGATACATGGCAAAGGATTGTGTTTTAATTACATGTCCAGCAAGAAAGATGGAAACAAAGTGTCAACGTCTGAAAGATAAAAGTACTGCTGAGTATTATAGCAGTTTCGCTGTATGTCAAGTCTGGCTCAAACCTACTGACGCGCCACGACATGATGTGATTGTGTTTTGTATCAGAAGCAAACTAGACAAAAATAAACTGTTCTTTACGACTTACTCGTCCCACGTTATTTATAGAAGATGACAAGTACAGTAAACGCGCGCAAGTCTTGAGGCGCAAAGTTCAGAAACGCTTCTTTGAACGCAGGGTTGGAAAATACATATAAAAATGTAGCTAAATTCACCGGCCGTTATGTCATTGTGCGCCCGGCGTGCACTTATCATAAGTGTCATTTATTAATGTTTATTTACATTTATTTCACAGTGTTTCAGTAAATTGTCTGAAAGCTGAACACAGTAACCAGACAACATCGACTCAGTGACTTAATACACCGATAGCTGTGACTCCCTATCACCATATAATACACGCCGCGTTTACCCGAGTGAAGCTGCTGTTTGTCTCTGTGTACGCGGTGATGCTCGCTGAATGAATAAACTCATAGTACAGGCCTGCTCGCTGAATGAATAAACTCATAGTACAGGCCTGCTCGCTGAATGCACTCGGAGGCGGCAGAGAAACGGTCACATACAGACCAGCTCTACGAACGCGCGGTGACTTGTTTGCTGAAAAGTCCTAATAGTTTCTGTGCAGCTACAGATAAATCTGCCTTTATTACACGGCGGAGCAGACTCTGACACCTCGGAAACCTGATGTGATACACTGCAGGAAATGTGACCACATGTATCAACACATACAACTGTTTCGCTAAACAGAAAGAAAAAAATAACAATGTAAAAGTATAAACAGTGTAATTCTTTATTAGATCATTTGAAGCCGCACATTTTATTCTATAAGTCGCACCTCGTCACATTTCAGATTTCGCTCTGAATAAACTTTACAAATCTCTAGTTTTATGCAAATACAGACGTTTTCTGTGAAATCACAAAATTTAAGACACGCTATGTAGATTGTCGTATCTTCCCATGAATCCTCAGCGGGTCACATGGTTTGAGTTTCCGATCACTTACTGATCTGTTGTTTAGTTTAAGATTCCAAATTCTGATCGAAGATGAAAGTTGATTAATTCTCAGTAATCGCTCCATGATTTAGCTCGGCGGATATTGTTATCAGCTCTATTTTGGCAACTTAATATTTATACCAATGAGTAATTCCACATACATTGCCTGCATAGATTACTTTGTATATTTTCCTCGCAGGTAGAAAAGATGCATATTTGTTGAAGAATATACACAATCCTGTGTTGTGATACAGATCCTCTTGATATTTGGTGAAGAAAATACACAATCCTCCTTAGTGGTGTCAGTAACACTTTGTGTGACATGTTGTGAGTTGTACGTGTGACGTGTCGTGCGCGCTACCCATTGTGCACTTCCGTGCTCCACATCAGCGACAAGTCTTCTGCAATGTGTGCGGCATGTGCGACACAGTTTCGTGCAACGCAACAACCTTGCCGACGCCGCGTAATGATAAGCTCCGTGCCGCGCGTTTTCAATACTAATTCATTACAACAAGCTGTATTGTATATTTTAAACGCCGCCTCTCGCTTCACCTGTGTCGACGCTCAGACTTAGAAGCAGAAACAATATTTCAAATCACAAAGTAATAATATTGTAAGTGCAATGTAAATAGAATGTTCCGGTGTTTACCTATAGATCCTGAACACAATTATCCGGTGATATTCTCTGTGTAAAATAAAGAAAACAAGCTCAGTCTTACAGATCTCCCTGAATACAATAACCTTTCTAAGTCCCACCTCTCGCTCCGGCTGAGACTCGTTCAGGCTGATTGAGGCTCAGTCGCTCCTTGAACCTCAGAGGAGACAGAGCTCTCTGATCATGAACACAGCGCCCGGCATACACATTATCAGCAAGGACTTTATCTATTTTGGGCCAAGACTGGTTACATTATAACTCTGATAGAATTTCTGTTAATAGAGAAATGTTACACAAACTTCTGGAAACAAAAGGTCTTTGCAGCTCCTCAATTTAATGTCTGACTATGACTGTTTGGGAAACATATGCTGCTGGATCCACGCTGTGATGTCAGTGGGAAAAATTCATATACTCGCTGGACAAGATGTATTTACAATCCTGATGCTGTTCTCCTGTAAAGGGACATTGTTGAGATCCTGCACCTCCCTATGAGCGAATTCTTCTCGCAGTCACTGAGTGAAGGTGCTGTTTGCTGCGAGGCCGCTGTGCTGATCCTCTCTCTGAAAGTAAACCCCTGGACTGTAAGGGAAGAGCACAAAACCGCCGGCCGGGCCTTCCTGTGGTTATATGTGTTTTCTTTTACGTGGGGTTAATCCCATGCCAGCGGATATAGAGCAAAGGGATGTATAAGTGTGTGTCTGTCATTCTTGGTGGGGGGGTAATGGTCACAGATAAATGGAAAATTAAAATATAATCATATGATTAAAGTTATGCATTTAATAAATAATGCCTTAATAAATGGAAGATACGAGTCTCGCAGCATTGATCATTTAATCTGTATGAAAATGGGTGAATATTCAGAGGTGGTAATGCACAGCCTCCTGTAACCCCAGCGACATCAGCGACTCATCATGGACACATTCAGTGAGCTCCTGAGCAATGTGTAACTGGATCCAACTCTCTGTGTCTGTAGCTTCCAGTTCACCAGACGGACAGGATTAGAAACGAGAAAAAAGCGACGGTGTCTTCTCTTCCATAAACATTAATTCCATCGAGTTATAATGTAACCAGTCGAGGCTCAGAGCTGGCTGCGGCATTGGAGGAAAGACAGAGTCGAGCAGAGCTTTGCTGTTCAGGTCTTTCTCCTCTGAACCTCCAGGAAGAACTGACACACAATCAGTCGACACGTCGACACAGCGACAAGACGACCACAGCGACAAGACGACGCGAGAGGTGGAAATGAAAAGTTTTTCACTGAAATAAAGATTGGTGTCAGTTGTTTGTTAACCCCGTTATAGACGTGGCTTTCTTATGGTCCCCTGTGTGTGTGTATTACTTATTAATCAGTAAGAAAATTAAGTAAAGAGTTATTTTTTTTGCAATATTTATTTAAAACAACAAAATAAATCCTAATCCTCAGTTTCAACTAAATAACGTGCACAAACTATATGTAACATTAACTACTGAAGAATAGAAATTAACCCCATAGGGTAAAATTAAAAAATTAAGCAAAAAATAAACATTTTATTGACTGAAATAATGTTTTAGTGTAAATGTAGATGATCCCTTTAATAGACAGTGATCAGAATCTAAACATATACTTTATTGCCTATCTGGGGTCATTTTTATAATATATGTAATATTTGTTTATCCTTTTGTTGTTTTGGGGTTCCTTTAGCCCCTTCTTTTTTTATGTTACCCAGACAGTCCTAGTAAGACATTACTTTGTGTCCAAGATTAGCTGCAAACACCTTTTGTGTCCAGAGATTTGTTCTGGCTGTCTGCATCATCAGTGTTATTTCTTTCTGAGGACTGAAAATCCTATCATGTAAAGTCACGTGGGACTGGAGGTGATTGCTAAATCAAAGCTATAAACATTACTTGTTTCATTTGTGCATCACCGAAGAAAAAGCCTGTGTCACTACGGGGTTAACAAACAACTGACACCAATCTTTATTTCAGTGAAGAAGTTTTCATTTCCACCTCTCGTGTCGTCTTGTCGACGTGTCGACTGATTGTGTGTCAGTTCTTCCTGGAGGCTCACAGGAGAAAGATCTGAACAGCAAAGCTCTGCTCGACTCTGACTTTCCTCCAATGCCGCAGCCAGCTCTGAGCCTCGACTGGTTACATTATAACTCGATGCAATTAATGTTTATGGAAGAGAAGACAAAGTCACTTTTTTCTCGTCTCGAATACTGTCCGTTTGGTGAACTGGAAGCTACAGACACAGAGAGTTGGATGCAGTTACACATTGCTCAGAGCTCACTGAATGTGTCCATGATGAGCCGCTGATGTCGCTGGTGTTACAGGAGGCTGTGCATTACCACCTCTGAATATTCACCCATTTTCCTACAGATTAAATGATCAATGATGTGAGACTTGTATCTTCCATTTATTAAGGCATTATTTATTAAATGCATAACTTTAATCATATGATTATATTTTAATTATGAAGCTTCGTTACCTGTGACTCCCTTTATCTGTGACCATTACACCCCCACCAAGAATGACACAAACACAATTATAAATCCCTATATTCTATATCCGCTGGCATGGGATTAACCCCACGTAAAATAAAACACATATAAAACTCAGTAATGTCCCGGCCGGCGGTTTTGTGCTCTTCCCTTACGGTCCAGGGGTTTACTTTCAGAGAGAGGATCAGCACAGCGGCCTCGCAGCAAACAGCACCTTCACTCAGTGACTGCGAGAAGAATCCGCTCATAGGGAGGTGCAGGATCTCAGCAATATCCCTTTACAGGAGAACAGCATCAGGGTTGTAAATACATCTTGTCCAGCGAGTATATGAATTCCCACTGACATCACAGCGTGGATCCGGCAGCATATGTTTCCCAAACAGTCATAGTCAGACATTAAATTGAGGAGCTGCAAAGACCTTTTCTTTCCAGAAGTTTATATAACATTTCTCTATTAACAGGAATTCTATCAGAGTTATAATGTAACCAGTCTTGGCCCATCAGCCTAAGTCCTTGGTGATAATGTCTGTGCCGGGCGCTGCGTACGTGATAAGAGAGCTCTGTCTCCTCTGAGGTTCAAGGAGCGACTGAGCCTCAATCAGCCTAAACGAGTCTCAGCCGGAGCGAGAGGTGGGACTTAGAAAGGTTATTGTATTCAGGGAGATCTGTAAGACTGAGCTTGTTTTCTTTATTTTACACAGAGAATATCGCCGGATAATTGTGTTCATGATCTATAGGTAAACACCGGAACATTCTATTTACATTTCACTTACAATTTCATTACTTTGTGATTTGAAATATTGTTTCTGCTTCTAAGTCTGAGCGTCGACACAGGTGAAGCGAGAGGCGGCGTTTAAAATATGCAATATAGCTTGTTATAATGAGTTAGTATTGAAAGAGCGCGGCACAGAGCTTATCATTACGCGGCGTCAGCAAGGTTGTTGCATTGCACAGAACTGTGTCGCACATGCCGCAAACATTGCAGATGACGTGTCGCTTAAGAAGTGCTTGATGTGGAGCACTGAAGACGTGCACAATGGGTAGCGCGCACAGCACACGTACACGACTCACAACATGTCACACACAGTTTTACTGTCACCACTAAGGAGAACTGTGTATATTCTTCACCAAATATCAAGAGGTTCTGTATCACAACACAAGATTGTTTATATTCTTCAGTAAATATCCATCTTTTCTTCATGCGAGGAAAATATACAAAGTAATCTATGCAGGCAATGTATGTGGAATTACTCATTGGTATAAATATTAAGGTGCCAAAATAGAGCTGATAACAATATCCGCCGAACTAAATCATGGAGTGATTACTGAGAATTAATCAACTTTCATCTTTGATCAGAATTTGGAATCTTAAACTAAACAACAGATCAGTAAGTGATCAAAAACTCAAATCATGTGACCCGCTGAGGATTCATGGGAAGATACGACAATCAACATAGCGTGTCTTAAATTTTGTGATTTCACAGAAAACGTCTGTATTTGCATAAAACTAGAGATTTGTAAAGTTTATTCAGAGGGAAATCTGAAATGTGACGAGGTGCGACATAGAATAAAATGTGCGGCTTCAAATGATCTAATAAAGAATCGCTCTGTTTATACTTTTACATTGTTTTTTTTCTTTATGTTTTGCGAAACAGTTGCGTGTGTTGATACATGTGGTCACATTTCCTGCAGTGTATCACATCAGGTTTCCGAGGTGTCAGAGTCTGCTCCGCCGTGTAATAAAGGCAGATTTATCTGTAGCTGCACAGAAACTATTAGGACTTTTCAGCAAACAAGTCACCGCGCGTTCGTAGAGCTGGTCTGAATGTGACCGTTTCGCTGCCGCCTCCGAGCGCATTCAGCGAGCAGGCCTGTACTATGAGTTTATTCATTCAGCGAGCATCACCGCGTACACAGAGACAAACAGCAGCTTCACTCGGGTAAACGCGGCGTGTATTATATGGTGATAGGGAGTCACAGCTATCGGTGTTTTAAGTCACTGAGTCGATGTTGTCTGGTTACTGTGTTCAGCTTTCAGACAATTTACTGAAACACTAAATAAATGTAAATAAACATTAATAAATGACACTAATGATAAGTGCACGCCGGGCGCACAATGACATAACGGCCGGTGAATTTAGTTACATTTTTATATGTATTTTCAAACCCTGCGTTCAAAGAAGCGTTTCTGAACTTTGCGCCTCAAGACTTGCGCGCGTTTACTGTACTTGTCATCTTCTATAAATAACGTGGGACGAGTAAGTCGTAAACAATGTCACGAATAGCAAGTTATTCCAAGGTGCCGAAACAAGAAACGTCTAGGTACAAAGCCTGACGCTTACCTATTGCAGCCATTGGTTAACTGACAAGCGACCATGCGACACATATCACTGTGCAGCTTGTGGTTTGCTCCTGCTGTGCCATATGGGGAAGAAAAGGCACAGGCGTCATGCACACAGGGCACAGGGTATACCCTGGGCAAAACATGTATCAAGAAGAAGTCTGACTCTCGATGCATCATAATATTCATTAAGTGTAACGGTGATTGTGCTGTATACACAACTTGTGTCTGACGATGAATTACAACATCAATAGCTTCATACATTGTATCACACAATAAAGACACATGTAATGGGTAGAAAGCACCTTTTTTGTTGTTATTGCTGAAAAGGTCCCATCATTGCAGGTTTTCCAGCTGAATGGAGTCTGATACACATGAACACAAACACACGGAAAGCAGCAGATTACACGGAAAGTGCACTTTTATAATAAGATTCACATTATGATGCAAATGCAGGAAAGTAATGAACACAGTCACATGTAATGAATAAATAACATCTGTGTAACTAGTGTCAGTGAGTATAAACGAGTCGTTACATACAGCGTTACTGACAGGCTGCTCAGCATTATATAGATTTTTTTCTGATGTTCACGGTTTATTTTCGTCTTACTTGGTTTATCTGCAAGATTAAGTCTCGCTGTTAGTTTTCGGGTTTAAAATCGCTTTATTACCCAGCTGCTTTCTCGACTTTTTCGGGGTTAAAATCGCTTTATTACCCGGCTGCTTTCTCCACAAACAGAAGGGAAATTTCTAAACCACAGAACATTCTGCAAAATGTAACAAAACACCTCAAGCTACATTTTTCTACAGATTAAATGATCAATGCTGTGAGACTCGGTTTTGTGCTCTTCCCTTACAGTCCAGGGGTTTACTTTCAGAGAGAGGATCAGCACAGCGGCCTCGCAGCAAACAGCACCTTCACTCAGTGACTGCAAGAAGAATCCGCTCATAGGGAGGTGCAGGATCTCAGCAATGTCCCTTTACAGGAAAACAGCATCAGGATTGTAAATACATCTTGTCCAGCGAGTATATGAATTCCCACTGACATCACAAATTAGAATTCGGAGTTTAGTGAATAAACCCTTAACTCCTTGGTAATAATGTCTGTGCCGGGCGCTGCGTTCGTGATCAGAGAGCTCTGTCTCCTCTGAGGTTCACGGAGCGACTGAGCCTCAATCAGCCTGAACGAGTCTCAGCCGGAGCGAGAGGTGGGACTTAGAAAGGTTATTGTGTTCAGGGAGATCTGTAAGACTGAGCTTGTTTTCTTTATTTTACACAGAGAATATCGCCGGATAATTGTGTTCAGGATCTATAGGTAAACACCGGAACATTCTATTTACATTGCACTTACAATTTCATTACTTTGTGATTTGAAATATTGTTTCTGCCTCTAAGTCTGAGCGTCGACACAGGTGAAGCGATAAGCAATATACACACACAGGGGATCATAAGAAAGCCCCGTCTATTCCATAAAAAAAACAATATATGACATGTGTGGGTGCAGCAAAAGAGAGAGAAATTATGTTTACAAAAGATCAAATCAAAACTATACACATTACTTGTTTCATTTGTGAATCACCGAAGAAAAAGCCTGTGTCGCTACGGGGTTAACAAACAACTGACACCAATCTTTATTTCAGTGAAGAAGTTTTCATTTCCACCTCTCGTGTCGTCTTGTCGCTGTGTCGACGTGTCGACTGATTGTGTGTCAGTTCTTCCTGGAGGTTCAGAGGAGAAAGATCTGAACAGCAAAGCTCTGCTCGACTCTGACTTTCCTCCAATGCCGCAGCCAGCTCTGAGCCTCGACTGGTTACATTATAACTCTATGGAATTAATGTTTATGGAAGAGAAGTTCGGAATCCGTTAGCACCAGGTCCAGGCTCTGGTTAATTTTTTGCTAACTGCAGCCAGACGTTAATCAGTGTTAGGACTTTGCACCTGTTAGTGTTTGGATTTTAATGTGCGGTGACACCAGGGCTAACGTTAAAGCTCACACAGGCGAGCGCTCTCGTTAGCACCAAGATTGTAATGTGGCACAAGATCCTTTACAGACGAGGTGACTGAGGCTCCTCAATAAAGTCATATATCCTGTTACTGAATCATCTCGGAGCCGGGTTCAGGAGATTTACCTTAACAATAATTATTAAGAATAAAAGCTCTGTTTCTTATAAATTTTGCGCTTTATGATTTTTTTTCTGGATTCTGTCCAGTTTATCAGAGGAGTCATCTGTGTGTATGTGTGTGTGTGTGTGTGTGTGTGTGTGTTTGTCGACGCTGAGACTTACTGTAGCAGCAGAAACAGCAGAGACTGATTGTGTGTTCAGTTTTTCATGGAGTCTCAGAGGAGAAAGATCTAAACAGCAAAGCTCTGCTCGACTCTGACTTTCCTCCAATGCCGCAGCCAGCTCTGAGCCTCGACTGGTTACATTATAACTCGATGGAATTAATGTTTATGGAAGAGAAGACAACGGCGCTTTTTTCTCGTCTCTAATCCTGTCCGTCTGGTGAACTGGAAGCTACAGACACAGAGAGTTGGATCCAGTTACACATTGCTCAGGAGCTCACTGAATGTGTCCATGATGAGCCGCTGATGTCGCTGGGGTTACAGGAGGCTGTGCATTACCACCTCTGAATATTCACCCATTTTCCTACAGATTAAATGATCAATGCTGTGAGACTCGTATCTTCCATTTATTAAGGCATTATTTATTAAATGCATAACTTTAATTATATGATTATATTTTAATTATGAAGCTTCGTTACCTGTGACTCCCTTTATCTGTGACCATTACCCCCCCCCCACCAAGAATGACACACACACACTTACACATCCCTTTACTCTATATCTGCTGGCATGGGATTAACCCCACGTAAAATAAAACACATATAAGCCACAGGAAGGTCCCGGTCGGCGGTTTTGTGCTCTTCCCTTACAGTCCAGGGCTTTACTTTCAGAGAGAGGATCAGCACAGCGGCCTTGCAGCAAACAGCACCTTCACTCAGTGACTGCGAGAAGAATCCGCTCATAGGGAGGTGCAGGATCTCAGCAATGTCCCTTTACAGGAGAACAGCATCAGGATTGTAAATACATCTAGTCCAGCGAGTATATGAATTCCCACTGACATCACAGCGTGGATCCGGCAGCATATGTTTCCCAAACAGTCATAGTCAGACATTAAATTGAGGAGCTGCAAAGACCTTTTCTTTCCAGAAGTTTATATAACATTTCTCTCAAAACAGGAATTCTATCAGAGTTATAATGTAACCAGTCTTGGCCCAAAATAGACTAACTCCTTGGTGATAATGTCTGTGCCGGGCGGTGCGTACGTGATCAGAGAGCTCTGTCTCCTCCGAGGTTCAAGGAGCGACTGAGCCTCAATCAGCCTGAACGAGTCTCAGCCGGAGCGAGAGGTGGGACTTAGAAAGGTTATTGTATTCAGGGAGATCTGTAAGACTGAGCTTGTTTTCTTTATTTTACACAGAGAATATCGCCGGATAATTGTGTTCAGGATCTATAGGTAAACACCGGAACATTCTATTTACATTGCACTTACAATTTCATTACTTTGTGATTTGAAATATTGTTTCTGCTTCTAAGTCTGAGCGTCGACACAGGTGAAGCGACTGTTTATCACCGGAGACTCTGCACTGCCTTGCGGTATTTTCTCCTAGGTCGAATCCGGCTGCTCTAAAGTCCGTCTTGTCAGTGTTAGGGATTCCTTTGGTTGTGCCGTGCAGGTGTCTCTGCCCAGCCTTGTGGTGTCCTCACCTCCTGTCAGTACTTGTTGTCTGTAGCTGTGTCTCCTTCAATTTGGGCTTTTAAATCTGAATATGGGCCCCACTCGTCTCACGCCAGGTGCCAATGTTTGGCGAACTGCCAGCTTTTTGAATAAGCGAACGGCCACGAAATTGCACTGTACGAGTAAATTCACTGTTCGGTGCAATTTCGGAGCCAAGTCGTCTCTCTCTGAGTAACCCTGACAGGGTAAAACCTCCCAACAAGAAAATCACCAGACACTGGGTTTATAACGCACTGACAAACAGAAACTGATTGCAGTCACATCGGATATTCTTTTCATGTTGTTCCATGGACATAGATGGGCAGCAATCACCTCCAGTCCCACGTGACTTTACATGATAGGATTTTCAATCCTCAGAAAGAAATAACACTGATGGGGCAGACAGCCAGAACAAATGGAATAATCAACATTTATTGCGCCTATAAAATTATAAAAGAGTCATATCACCAGGGTTACCCGGCCCACATGTAGCTGGTCTATTCAAGGTCCACTAGCATCAATTCCCAGTCAATGTTTCTACACAGCTCAACGCGTTTCGTCCTCTCTCGGACTTAATCAGGAGCATGTTTCTTCTTTAAATAAATATTACAAATAAAATAAATTTTTATTTTATTTTCTTCCAAATAACAAGTAATTTATACACACAGGGGACCAAAAGAAACCCAGTCTATTGCATAAAATACAATATATGACATGTGTGGGTGCAGAAAAAGAGACAACTGACACCAATCTTTATTTCAGTGAAGAAGGTTTCATTTCCACCTCTTGTGTCGTCTTGTCGCTGTGTCGACGTGTCGACTGATTGTGTGTCAGTTCTTCCTGGAGGTTCAGAGGAGAAAGATCTGAACAGCAAAGCTCTGCTCGACTCTGACTTTCCTCCAATGCCGCAGCCAGCTCTGAGCCTCGACTGGTTACATTATAACTCGATGGAATTAATGTTTATGGAAGAGAAGACACCGTCGCTTTTTTCTCGTCTCTAATCCTGTCCGTCTGGTGAACTGGAAGCTACAGACACAGAGAGTTGGATCCAGTTACATATCTCGAAGACGCCTCACAAGCTCCTGCATCAGAAAGATCTTAGCTTCTCATCTCAGACACAATGTTATGTCTGAGCATGACTGTATCTGCAGCTTTAGCTCCTGGATCCAGCGTGTGAGTGCAGTGGCGTAGCGTGGGTTGTCAGCGCCCAGGGCAAGGCAAGAATTGTGCGCCCCCCCAACCCGTAGACACGGTAACACACCATGATTCCCTTCCACCAGTATAGTATTGACCCCCTTACCCCACAAGCACATGTATTGTATATTAACAAAATACTTATATATAATAAAAAAATGAAACACACATATCCCCCCATGCTATGCCACTGCTACCAGTCACCCTGCCCCAGTATACCCTAGCATAGTTCCACACTCACACTATACCCAGTCACTCTCTCTCAGTACCCCTGTCACCCTCTCCCTTCAAGTACCCCCAGTCACTGTCAGTACCAACTTTCTCCAATACCCCAGTCACTCTCTCGCCAAGTGCCCAAGTCACTCTCTCTCTCTCCCAGTACCACCTCCAGTCACTCACTTCCTCCAGTACCCCAGTCACTCACTCTCTCCCAGTACCCCAATCACTCCCTCCGTACTCCCAGTCACTCATTTCTCCCAGTACCCCCAGTCACTCTCTCTCTCAGTACTCCCAGTCACTCTCTCTCACTCTTTCTCTCTCCAAGTACCCCACTTTCTCCACTACCCCCAGTCATTCTCTCCCTGAACTCCATCACCCTCTTCCTGTACCCCAGTACCCCCACACTGTGTGTTGGTCACGCTGCTCTGGTGTCACACAGTGTCGCCTACCTGTGTGGAGATGCTGGTGGCCCGGGGGGAGCTGTCCAGGGGGCTTAGTGGAGATTTAAATGTGCTGCAAGGCAGGCCCCTCCTCCATCCTGTTGAACGGCTGCATGGCTGCCAGCGGCAGGGGGACTGGAACAGGGCTTCAAAGGGGGCTGACAAGCATGGTACAGGGTGTTCTGTTGAATAATGCTGCGCTGCTTCACATGACTCATGTCAGTGTTAAGGAGGAGTCATGACAGGACCAGAATTTTCTGCCCTGGTCCTCCCTTCTGGACGCTGAGTGCTAAGTCACCGCCGGCGTGGAAAAACTGTCGTACACCTTGAAAATCCCTGCTGGAAAAAATATTGTGGTTCAAATTTTCTTTTGAAATTTTGCGCCCCTAGAAAATTGCGCCCGGGGCGACCGCCCCCGAGGCCCCCCCCACGCTACGCCACTGTGTGAGTGTGAATCTCCGGGGGAATCCTGTAATACCTGTCTGCCAGACACACCTGTTTATAAAGCGGAACAAGCCTCGAAGCTAAAGAGGAAGAGACAAGTGGTTAGAGAATGTCCTCCCTGACATGAGGTTTGGTCTCAGCAGTTTCACAGAGAATTTACTATTCACTGGAGACCCAGGATATGTAATCTATTACAAGGTTTTATAAAGCGCCAACAAATTCTGTAGCGCTGTACAATGGGTGTGAAAAAACAACCAAATATACATAATAAATGCTCTGTTTTATATAAAGGTTGTGCTTTATGATTCTATTTCTGGATTCTGTTCAGTCTGTCACAAGAGTTGTGTGTGTTTGTCGACGCTGAGACTTACTGTAGCGGCAGAAACAGCAGAGACTGATTGTGTGTTGAGTTTTTCATGGAGTCTCAGAGGAGAAACATTTATGTAAAGAATAATGCACTGCACACATTGCGTACACAACACACTGAGCACAGGTATGTACACTCCGCACACACTGCATACAAAATACTAAACACTCACTGCACTTACTGCTAACACAATACACACAGCACAAGCTGCTCATAAACAACATGTCGCTGATACTGTTCATGCAGAATATAATGTACATAATGCTGATACAATACAAAGAGCTTTTATGACACATCTGACACCACATACTACAAGAAAGAAATTGTCAGTTCGTCCTGTCGCTTCCCCTGTGTGTCGACACTGAGACTTAGCAGCAGAAATAGCACAGACTGATTGTGTGTCATTTCTTCCTGGAGGCTCAGAGGAGAAAGATCCACCTGAATAAGAATGATCTGCTCGACTCTGACATTATCACCAGCGACACTGACTAGAACTGATACAATTCCTGTTTATGGA
Source organism: Leptobrachium leishanense (assembly GCA_009667805.1). NCBI lineage: Eukaryota > Metazoa > Chordata > Amphibia > Anura > Megophryidae > Leptobrachium > Leptobrachium leishanense. Next base: position 29,831 of record RXON01000159.1, read on the forward strand.
GGAACGTTACACAAACCTCTGGACACAAAAGGTGTTTGCAGCTCATCTTGGACACAATGTAATGTCTTACTAGGACTGTCTGGGTAACATATAAAAAGAAGGAAAAAATGGCGTCGCGCCCATACTCACTTATTTTCGGAGCGGCAGCAACTGCCAGGAGTAACAGCCCAGTCAATGTATAAAACATAACAAGGAAAAAGAGTGTCATCTGCGCTCGTTTCTATGTGTTCCATGTACAACAAAAATGGAGGTTTTTGTTTGTTTCAATGGCCATTGCAACGTAAGCCCACTCGCCACTTCAAGGCACCTCTTTAGAGTGGGTACCTAACAATTGTAATCAAAAGGCCGCTCTACTGAGCAGCTCCAAGCCCCTCCAGCTGCTTTTCAGCCAAGAGAGACAAAGATGGTGGGTTTTATTTATACACGCACCAAACACTTCCCATTTGCTGCAGCTGTTCCTCTTTCCATGTTTTTGTTTTTGATCCCAAATGGGAAGTGTTTGGTGCGTGTATAAATAAAACCCACCATCTTTGTCTCTCCTTGGCTGAAAAGCAGCTGGAGGGGCTTGGAGCTGCTCAGTAGAGCGGCCTTTTGATTACAATTGTTAGGTACCCACTCTAAAGAGGTGCCTTGAAGTGGCGAGTGGGCTTACGTTGCAATGGCCATTGAAACAAACAAAAACCTCCATTTTTGTTGTACATGGAACACATAGAAACGAGCGCAGATGACACTCTTTTTCCATATAAAAAGAAGGGGCTAAAGGAACCTTAAAACAACAAAAGGATAAACAAAAATTACATATGTTTGTAGCGCTGGTTTTAAAACTCTGTTGTTGTAGTACTTATTTTTTAAGCGCAATGTTAGACACTGGACAATGGGACTACGTTTTCTAGCATGCTTTGCGGGCGGGAACAGGAAGTGGGTGGGAAAGAGAGACTTACAGCCGCAGCCTCGTGGAGAGATCCGGCAGAGCGCGCAGAGGAGTGAAGGGAGCAAGACGCATGTGAGAGAGATAACAATCGTGACCAGGCCGGAGCGCAGGTGCGGCCTAGCGGAGCTGGAGATTGGTTTCCCTTTACTTGCCAAAGACCTACAGGGTTATTCAGAGAGCGTGAAAAGCAGGAGAATGACCGGAGAAGTGAAAATCCTAGGTCAAAATAGCCAAACCAGAAATATTCTCCCTATCATCTCACTTTCCAAATCGGATATTTTGACCTAGAATTTTTTATTCTCCAGTCATTCTCCAGTCATTCTCCTGCTTTTCACGCTCTCTGAATAACCCTGCTAGTATCCACCGCTGATAACTTTACACAGATACAGAGTATGCCAAAGGGCCCCGAGTTAGGAGACCGCAGATGATCTAATGGGAGTGCAGGCGGTGAGCTGAGCATCTTGTGGCAGAAAAAGACAAGCAAGACAGTGGATCCGGTGACACAGAGTCCCAGTTAAATCGAGCGGAGAGACGTCCTGGGTCGAGCAGAGCGCAGAGTATCTGGCGGATGGGTGAGAGGCCTTCCCGGCCACAGTAAAAATAATAAAGCACACTGCAGTTTTGTCAAAACCTACAGGGCCCCAACGTGACTAGTCGAAGACACACCTGAAATCATTCACTGGCCAGTTGAATATTGTACCCGGTACCAATACACGCATATATGTACACTTTCTTGGGACACAACCTGTACGGGGCTCACACTCCAACCACGAAGGGGTTAAAATTCCTTTTTCTTTTCCGCTATGCGTTTCTCGCATTACGAACTACTGTAAATATATATATACGTATACCGTGTTGCTCTTTATATGCCAGTTTATTCAGTAAACTATATAACTTATAAAATCCACAACATGCTGGTGTATATTTATTCCCTAGTGCGGGGAGATTGACCCGAGGTTTAAATTCAGCGGCTCCTCCGGGAGTGAGCGCTACACGTGGGGGCTCGTTTCCGGGATCCAGTCTCTGGAAAAAACGCATTTAAAGGGTTAAATATGGATCCAGACACTGCTGCCAAATGGTGTGAGGAGCACAGTAGTCAGATAGAATTATGTATAGTCATGGATATTCCTGCAGACACTTGGGCCGAAGATCAGATTCGCCAGGCCCTGGCCGCGCTGACACCAGATCATCGGGGGTTAATCCTGGACATTAAAGAGAACCCAGATACCCCTCACACGTATGTTCTTTTTGAGTGGAGAAAGGGTGTTCCAGTGTGTTTTCAGGGCGCGAGCGTGAAGCTGACGATGAGGTGGAAGTCCAACTGATTCAGCCAAGTGTGCCACGTGGCGAATCCGCAAGTGTTTCCACGACCAGTCCGCTGGTCATGATTGGGCCAGAATTTATAGTGGCTATTGGAGATTTGCTGGCTAAATGTCAAAGAACAAGCCCTCCGCACACTAACTTTGGTTATCGACGGTTGAGAAATTTTACAGGAAACGTACCAACTCCGGCGGGAGAAGAAACCTTCGAAGAATGGGTAGAACAGGCGATGCAGGCTCTGGATGAGTGGGACGTCCCTGAAGCGCAGAAGAAGCAAAGGATAACTGAGAGCTTAAAGGGACCTGCGTCAGAGGCTGTCAGAAACCTAAAATTGAGTAAGCAAGACTGCACTGCTTTAGATTATCTAAATGTTTTGGAGGAAGTCTTTGGGCGAACGGAAAAGGCTGCAGAGCTCGTGTACCAGTATAAACACACCTACCAGCGAAAAGGTGAGAAAATGACTGAATATATAAGGCGCCTAGATAAGATTCTGCACCAGATACTTCTTAAGAAAGGGGCCGAACCGGCCGAAGTAGATAAGATCCGAATACAGCAGATCCTGAGGGGCGCTCAACCTCTAGATCCGGTGATGCTACAGCTGAGAAGCAGGGAAGGTAACCGAGAATTGAAGTACCTGGAACTGATCCGAGCTGTCAGAGAGGAAGAGGCTTTACTAGAAGAAAAATCCTTCAGGAGAGGAGAAAGAGCTTACGCGCAACCGGTGAGGCATAACGAATGCTTGCAACCTGAAAATGACTCGTTAGACACCTATGGATCCGAAGTGGACGAACAAGAGCATCTGATCGCTTTTAAATCCACAGAGAATGCTGCAAAAGAATTAAACCTCTCTGCACATGGTGAGTTGCACAAAACCGTTAAGAAGGTACAAGAAGCTCAAGCTGAATTGCAACAGGCGCAGGCGGAACTGTGCCGAGTACTGTTGAAGGTGACAGAGACACAGACCGAGATGCAGAAGTTCCTTACTGACATGCGGACAACTGGAGTTGCTGTGGTGTCTGGCCGGGGTCCTTCAACCGAATCACAGCAAGTAAGTGCGTCTCCGTCTTCATAGAAGAGATGTTTCAGTTGTGGGGAAATGGGTCATTTCCGCGCACAATGCAAAAGCCAGAAGCCTGAAGGAAATAGAGTAGAAGAGTTCTTGGAAGGGCTGCTATCTACCTCACCGGCGGGAAACGCCAGAGGGCACAAGTGAAGGAGCAAACTAGGTGCCCAAAGGTCAAAACCCGCTCCAAAAATCAAGCCAGGACTGAGAGGCCGAGAAGGCCCAGAGTCTGGCCAACTACTGAGCCTGCCAGGACTGAAAGAGTCACTCCCTTAGCATCCTGTCCTACGTCATGGGGAAGCAATGCACACCCAAAACCCACACGGGCCAAGAAGAAGGACAGGGTACAAAAAACTGGGTCTAAATTTCCTGTTACTACAACCAAGTTTCCTGACCAGCTGATAGGTCCTTCCCCTATTGTGCCAATTCAAGTGGAGGGAGTCTACACTAAAGCTCTGTTGGACTCAGGGGCTCAAGTGACATTGATCTACTGAGACTTCTATGAGAAACACTTGAAGCACATACCTCTAAAGAAATTGAAGGATCTGGAAATCTGGGGTATCGGAACTGAGAAACTCCCCTATGACGGGTATCTACAGGTGAAGTTGGAGATCGGATCCGAAGTCATCGGACAGTCGGAGGTTGTGATGCATTGGCCATTGTGTGTCCTCGGCCTTCAGGGGCAAACAGAAGTTCCATGATAGTGGGGACGAATACTGATTTGGTGCGACGTCTCCTGACTCCTATAGTACTGGAAGAAGGTTCTACCAAGGGAGTACACCCAATGTTATGTCCAGTCTATCAGAGGATGGTCGAAGAACAGAAGGCACCTGCCGAAGTGGGGCGCCTATGGAGATTGGAAGGAACAGAGAAGGTTCTGCAATCAGGAGAAGTAACGAGTTTCCGGGCTTCAGTCAAGTTGAACGGATCGCAACCAGGCCCCTATGTGGTACTGGAAACCGATTTTAATCATGGGAGTGAAGCCGGAGTAGAAGTAATCCCTGAAATAATCTCCACTAAAGCTTTGAAACGAACACGAGGAAGAGTCTCAGTCAGTGTGTGTATTGTGTCTGATTCTCCAGTAGTCCTGAAAGCACGAATGCCTATCGGGCAAGTAGCGTCTGCTACGCCTCTCTCTCCTACCGATTTAGGAGGGGGAGTGGATAAAGACATTCCAGATGAAAGGTTCTACCCCAAGGACGCTCCCATCTCACCTGAATGGAAGAAACGTCTTCAGTCCCAGGTCCTAAAGTGGAGGGACTTGTTCTCGAAAGATGAGTTCGACGTGGGCCTAGCTAAGAGTACTGAGCATCGCATTCGATTACATGAAGACAAGCTGTTTCGTGAAAGGTCAAGACGAGTTCCGCTGGGAGACTTCGATGATCTACGAGAACAGCTGAATGAACTGCAAAGAACCAAGGTGATTCAAGAGTCCAGGAGCCCATATGCATCTCCAATAGTAATGGTCCGGAAGAAGAATGGTTCTGTCCGTCTATGCATAGACTATCGCACGCTGAATCGGAGAACCATCCCAGATCAATATGCCACTCCTCGGATAGAAGATGCCTTACAGTGTTTGTCTGGAGCAAAATGGTTTAGTGTACTAGACCTGCGAAGTGGGTATCACCAGATACCGATGCATCCTGAAGACAAAGAAAAGACTGCGTTCATCTGCCCACTGGGGTTCTTTGAGTTCAACAGAATGCCTCAAGGCCTTCTGGGGGCTCCAGCCACGTTCCGAAGGTTAATGGAGAAGACAGTTGGGGACATGAACCTGATCGAAGTATTAGTATATCTGGATGACATACAGTAATTGGGTTCGGGAAGACTTTGGAAGAACATGAGCAACGGTTGGAGAAGGTCTTGAAGAGGCTCCATGAAGAGGGGTTGAAACTGTGTCTGGAGAAATGTCAATTCTGTTAACCTTCTGCTACGTATCTGGGACATGTGGTCTCAGCAGAAGGCGTCTCGACAGATCCTCGGAAGTTGGAGGCCGTAGCTTCCTGGCCTAGACCCCGAAACGTTACTGAACTAAGATCTTTCCTGGGGTTCTGCTCCTATTACCGGAGGTTTGTAGGAGGATTTGCCAAGATAGCTCAACCATTGAACAAGCTCCTACAGAAGGAAGACACAGAAGAAGGCCACAAGGCCTCTGACCGAAATCCGTCGGCTCCAGGGCCAAGGAAGGCTCGAGAGTCTATCCAGGGAGAATGGACTAGTCAATGCGAAGGTGCTTTCTTGAAGCTGAAAGAGAGTCTAACTAGAGCTCCTGTCTTGGCCTACACGGACCCTCACAAGCCGTACGAACTACATGTGGATGCCAGCAGAGAAGGTCTAGGGGGAGTCCTGTACCAAGAGTATGGTGGATTGCTCAGGCCTGTAGCGTATGTGAGCCGGAGCCTTACGCCTTCTGAAAAGAACTATCCTACCCACAAGTTGGAGTTCCTAGCCTTGAAGTGGGCAGTGGTAGACAAGCTAAAAGACTATCTGTATGGAGCCGAGTTTGTGATAAAGACGGATAACAATCCTCTTACCTACGTCCTTACTACTACGAAGCTGGATGCAACGGGACATCGGTGGTTGGCCGCTCTGTCAGGGTTTCGGTTCAGCCTGAAGTATTGCCCTGGGGTGAATAATCGTGATTCTGATGCTTTGTCGAGAAGACCCGACACTACAGAATGGACTCAGTTAGCTCCAGACGGGGTGCAAGCTTTATGTCAAGGAGCAGAGCGCCGGGTCAAGGGAGGGATTGAAGCGGAAGCCATAGGAGTTATGGCTGCGGCTGTTCCAGAGTTCTACTGCAACCCTACGCAGCTGAGGGATGAAAGTCTGCCTACTTTCTCGAAACATGACCTGAAAGCTGATCAGGCTAGAGACCCTTTGATTGCGTTAACCGTAAAGGCCCTAAACGCAAACCAAAGGGAAATTCTGCTGACAAATTCCCCAGATGGAGCCAGATTGGTGTACAAAGAGTGGGAACGGCTGAAGATGTTGGATGGGGTGATCTACCGAAGGGGCCCCTCAAACAATGCTGAAGAGACCCAACAGTTGTTCCTTCCCACTAAACACAGAGAGAGTGTACTGCGGTCGTTACACGATGAACATGGACATTTGGGCGCAGAGAGAACTTTTAAGCTGGTGCGGGACAGATTCTATTGGCCTTGCATGAGAGCTGAAGTGGAACGTTATTGCCATTCATGTCTGAGGTGTATCCAGAGGAAAACCCTACCGACCCGAACTGCTCCAATGAGCCACCTACAAAGTCAAGGACCCATGGATTTGGTGTGCATTGATTTCCTGTGCTTAGAGCCGAATGCTAGTGGGCAGGGAAATATTCTAGTAGTGACTGATCATTTCACAAGTTACGCCCAAGCTTTTTCTACGAAAGACCAATGTGCTCCTACGGTGGCGAAGGTTCTGATGGAAAAGTTCTTTGTTCACTATGGCCTACCAAGGAGAATACACTCTGATCAGGGTAGAGACTTTGAAAGCCGGCTTGTTGGGCAATTACTGGAACTGCTGGGAATTCAGAAGACCCGAAATACACCATATCACCCTCAAGGTGATGCTCAACCCGAAAGGTTCAATTGCACGCTGCTAAATATGCTGGGGACACTGTCAAACAGAGAGAAGCAGAGCTGGAGTCGTCACATAGCTACGCTAGTACATGCATATAACAGTACGGAGAGTGACGCTACTGGATACTCAACGTACCGTCTTATGTTCGGAAGAGAAGCTCGACTGCCGGTTGATTTGGCGTTTAGGCTATCTCTGGACCAGACGTCGGTAGCTTCTCATAGAAATTATTTGTATAGACTTCGGAAGAACTTGGCCTCTGCGTTTGAACAGGCCCCCTTGACCTCAGGAAACAGGGAACAAAGGAATAAGCGGAACTATGACTTGAAAGTTCGGATACAGGATCTACAACCCGGTGATAGGGTTTTGTTGAAGAACTTGGGTGCTGCTGCAAGGCATAAGTTAGCGGATAGATGGAGTTCTCAGGTCTACATTGTCTGCAAGCAACTGCCGGGTCTGCCAGTTTACCAAATCTGGCCGGATGGAAAGGCTGGGCCTCTTAAGAACTGGCACCGGAATCATCTATTACCTTTGAGAGAGGCTGTGAGGATACCAGTTGGGGACAAACTATCTCTGCCCAACCCGCCTGCTCCACGTTTGACTCCCGTTACTCGGGAAAAGAGGAGACATTTTCGGACACGCAGAAAAAGTTTACTGATTTTTTGGTGGTGAAAAGCAGGAGAATGGAAAATTCTAGACCAAATAGCCGATTTGGAAAGTGAGATAAATGGGAGAATTTTTCTGGTTTGGCTATTTTGACCTAGAATTTTCTCTTCAGTCATTCTCCTGAGTTTCAAATTTCTCTGAATCACCCTGTCAGGGTTATTCAGAGAGCGGTGAAGAGCAGGAGAATGACTGGAGAATGGGAAATTCGAGGTCAAAATAGCCAAACCAGAAAAATTCTCCCATTTATCTCACTTTCCAAATCGGCTATTTGGTCCAGATTGTTCTCTTTTCCTGCCATTCTCCTGGTTTTCACCTTTCTCTGAACAACCCTGAGAGAGAGGTGAAAGCCAGGAGAACTGGCAGGAGAAGAGAACAATCTAGACCAAATAGCCGATTTGGAAAGTGAGATAAATGGGAGAATTTTTATGGTTTGGCTATTTTGACCTAGAATTTTCACTTCTCCAGTCATTCTCCTGAGTTTCACCTCTCTCTGGTTTGGCAACATGAACAGGTATAGAGTAAAAAAAATAAAAAATAAAATAAAAACATGTATTTGTTTTGTGTGTTATTTTTATTAATGCAGCAATATTGTTCACATTGCAATTATAATGTGAACGATGATGCACTAATGATTTTTTTCTATGGGGTGCGTTTGCTATAAATCACGTAATTCCCCCCACAAAATGTAACAAGTCCCCATTTCTAATTTTTGTACAAGCGCACCCCATGGAAAACATAACAGCAAACGCTCATGTGCTAAAATGCGACAACACTTTACACACTGCAAATGATTCCAAATTCAATTTTTATTGCATTTTTTTCATAATATACAGGCAGGACAGAACGTATAGATATAAAAATGATATATTATGAATCTGCAGAGTCTGCCGGAAAGAACAATATCTAACATGTCGGTCATTTAACAATATGTGGCTTCAAAATCGCGTTTAAACATGATGAACGAAAGCGGTAAAAATGAGCTGAGCACACAGTGGTGAAATACAGCAAATTAGAAGTTTTAGGAGGGAAATTAACACTTCTCAAAGAGACACCACCCCACCCCCTCACCCTACAATGTATCAAATTGATTAGACCAGACTAAAACATCTGTTGTTGTTATGACGTTTGAAAAACACAGGTCATTTAGAGTTGAATGAGAATCTGTGCACGTACACATTAGTTTTTAATTCAATATCTAATAAACCGTTGCTTATAATATTCTGCGGTAAAGAGTCTCTTTATTTCTAGATTTTTTAGTATTTTTTTAAGCATTTTCTATACTTTTTTTTTTCTAACTCGAACCGAACACACCCAAAAAGTTCGAAGTTCGCGAACTTTCGAACAACCAAAGTTCGGGCCGAACTCCGAACCGTCTGAACCGAACAGCTCATCCCTACTTTGCACCCGTTAGTGTTTGGATTTTAATGTGCGGTAGACACCAGGGCTATCGTTAAAGCCCACCTAGGTGAGCGCTCTCGTTAGCACCAAGATTGTAATGTGGCACAAGATCTTTTACAGACGAGGTGACTGAGGCTCCTCAATAAAGTCATATATCCTGTTACTGAATCATGTCTGAGCTGGGTTTAGGAGATTTACCTTAACAATAATTATTATGAATGAAAGCTCTGTTTCATTTAAATGTTGCGCTTTATGATTTTTTTTGCTGGATTCTGTCCAGTTTGTAAGAGGAGTTGTTTGTGTGTGTGTTTGTGTATGTGTGTGTGCGTTTGTGTGTTTGTGTGACTTGTGTGTGTGTGTTTGTGTGTGTGTGTTCTGTGTGTGTTTGTAAACGCTGAGACTTATTGTAGCAGCAGAAGCAGCAGAGAGTGATTATCAGGGTTATTCAGAGACCGTGAAAAGCAGGAGAATGAAAAATTCTAGGTCAAAATAGCCAAACCAGAAAAATTCTCCCTTTCATCTCACTTTCCAAATCGGCTATTTTGACCTAGAATTTTTCATTCTCCAGTCATTCTCCTGCTTTTCACGCTCTCTGAATAACCCTGTATGTGTTGAGTTTTTCATGGAGTCTCAGAGGAGAAACATTGCTGTAATAATAATATACTGCACACATTGCGTACACAACACACTGAGCACATTCTTGTTCAGGTCGATCTTTCTCCTCTGAGTCTCCAGGACATATTGACACACAGTCAGTTTGTGCAGTTTCTGCTGCTGAGTCTCTGAGTCTGAGTCGACAGAAGACGACGCGAGAGGAAGAACTGAAGATTTCCAAACTGAACAAAATAATGGTGTCAAGTTAATTAATTATAAAATAATATTTTTATTGAATGTAATAATGGCTAAAATGACAAATGACTGAGCTGCAATTTCCCATATCTAATGAATTGGTCTCATAACAAGGAGATCATCCCTGTATACCTGTATGAATTTATTCAGCTTGCAGGGCATATAATTCACAGGGAGTCTCTTTCCATCCCATAATAAGGAGATCTTTGTTTGCAGGATAGCCCTATGTAATAACAGTATAGGGGTTTATATGTGCGCTGGTCCCATACAAGGAAACCATTTTTTCTTTTCGTTAATTATATTTTTACTTGATCAATTTATGAATGTTGTTGGTATTATCCAACTTACTAACCTGCAGTTACACAGGGGGAGCTTTCCCTGCATTGAACTGAGGCTCAGCCATCGCGTGGTTTGCCTATCAACAATATGTTTGGATATGGAAGTTTGTTGCAAGCGCGTGTTTGAGTGTAATACATTCAACCATTGCTATATGATACTTTAACGTTTAATTACGTGTAGCGGAAGTTATATTCATGTGAATAGATACTTCTTCTCCTGAAGCTACAATGGAGGAGATACACATTGTTACCGATTCAATGGGCCTGAATTGATTTAGATCTGTACACGGCGGCACTAACGAGCGCATTACTGTGCAATAGGGAGGTGCGATACGAATGTCTGCTAATATAGCAATAATTTGTCACCGCTATATGTCTGTAACTCGCTTGGTTTCACAGATCAAAGGAGACTCCCATACCATCCATTGCTGTAGATAATTTTAATATATTCGTCTTTTTTTGTTTGTCTCAATATCACTAAAGATAAACAATCTTAATACATTGTTTCACTCAAAGCACCAATCACCACAGGAGCCCCACGTGGTCTTGTTCCCCATTTTTTCCAGTTTCAATATACCCACAGTATATGCCAATATATAAACGTGTTCCTGCGCTCAAAAGAAAATATAAAATTACAAGCAATCAGCTGGGAAACATTGCATTTTCAGTGCTTTGCGTTTCGGCCCATTTTGCGGCATTTCATTGATTCCATTTCTGGGAAACGTTTAGTTTTACTTAATACTATTAGATTTATTTATTTATTTATAAAGCATTTTACCAGGAAGGATACATTGAGATTTCTCTCGTTTTCAAGTATGTCCTGGGTTCAAGAACATTGAATTGTTACAGAAATACAAAGTAATAAAATGCAAGATCTTAAAAACAAAACACAAAATACAAATAATGTAGAAAAACCTCTATAAACCCGTCATGAAGGTTAATTTCTGGCTCGTGAGGATTCTTAAAAATGTGTATTACTCTTTAAATCACAATTACTGTTTATTAAAGAAATGGGTGAAGCAGGGATCCCAAAATCTGAGATTTCTGAACTACAACTCCCATCATTCTCCGGCCGTCTATAGCTTTCAAAGCATTCTGGGAACTGTAGGCAATAAACATGTGTGGGGCCGGAGTCTGAGACCCCGGTGTAACGTATTATCTGAACTGGACGACTGCTTTCCTGGTAAGTTTTAACATTCGTTGTAAACAAAGGGTTAATGAGACTTTGTTGCCCCAAGTAACGTCTTGATTGTGTGTCGGTGAAGATCCTGAGTCTGTATAAACGGGGAGTTTTAACCCGGCTCGTCTCCTTCGAGTCAGGCTGACACCGGCTGCTCTATACGGTGATCTGCGCGACGAACTCTGACTGCAGTTTGTAAGTATTAACACTGAATGCATTCAGGTAGATATGGAGCTGGACGACTGCGTATCTGTAGGCGGGGACGATGACGCATATAATAAGTGGGAAAGCCCCAGTGATTGGTTTCATTCTGTTGAGTTTGAGCCTCGGCATTCACTCCGAGTGTATGTGGCGCCATCTAAAGGGAGAGCACAGGAACCGCGAGCTGCTTGAAATATTCCAAGAGATGGTGGGTTTTATACTCATTCCTGCATCATCAATGTATTTCCTTTATGCTGGAGATGTTTCATAAAAGGATTTATTATTTCTCCCCACAGAGTCCTGACGAAGACCCCTCTGCAATTTGCCCGACTCTCTATCTGCATAACAGAAGCAGTGATGGACTCTTCGAGGACTGGGACGTGTATGACATGTGGAGCTTTCTAACTCAGCTAAGATCCTTCCTGGAGGACGTACACGTTGCGTTTCACTATCATAAGAAGACGTGGGAAAAGCTGAGGGAACTTATCCAAGACCAAATAACTCAAATCACTGAATGTGTAAGTTCGCTCGATCTTACGATCACAGTGACCTCGTTTTCTGAAGGTGTCACTAAACAAATGTGTTACTGTAAATAAAAATATAAACTTTGTGTTTTTCAGTTTCCGCAGATTAAGAGAGAGCGTCACAATGTCACGAAACCAAAAAAACTTTATTTCTTCCACCTTAGAGGAGACGTTGGAAAGCGGGTAATGATTTCCTCTGTTCGGGATCAGAGTTTATTTTCGTCTTTTGATAAATCACTGTGTTATTCAGAAGTTCAGTATTGCTACAATCTCTTTGTTCTGTTGTCGTGTTTTTCAGATTGACATGAAGTGCGTTCGGGCCATCGCTACAGATAGAATAACCACGGGCTTGGGGAAAGTCAACCAACTGTCTTCTTCCATCAGAAAAGGGAAAGCTGAAAAGAAACATCAATAAGTCAATGAACGAGATAAAGCCATGTCACGGACGCAGCCCACTGTCTGACACATGCCGGGCATGGCCGCATCTATAAGTGACTTGCCAGGGAGTGAACCCTGAGCTTCGGCATTTCCAATCTGGTTCCCGGTCCAGTCTTCCTCTTAATGAAGTCATTTTGCTGCACTGAACCTCTACATAGACGAAGACTCCGGGGTTCAACTTCTCACCTGCTTCCACCTCCACACATTATCATGCCCACCTGGTGGCACTTTCCTGGCATATATGAAACCACTGATTGCTCTTGGACGTTGCTTCTGCAAACATGTGTTCCCTGTAGCCTTGCTGCAATATTCTTGGATTCTGTTGCCTGTTTTCTGTTTACCAACTGCCTCTGCTGTTGGACAGTTGCTGGACTTCTCTCTGGATTACACCTTTGGGCTTTACTCTTCCCGGGACGTCACTGTTGTCTCCCCTCTGCATCCTGAGCTCGAGCCATTACGTTCCTATCAAGCCGTGCAGTGTATCTTTATTAAATGTAAACACTATGTAAATAAATATTTATAGAATGTTTAATTAGTGTTTCTCTCTATTGTAAATTAACCTGATCCAAGGAGAAATCTGACGCAATCCGGGGTCAAGAAGGAATTTTATCCTAGTATGTTGCATATTGGCGAGCGCTTCAGACTCGGTTTTTTTTGCTTCTTTTAGATCAGCAACAATAGGTGATGTGGGAAAGACTGAACTCGAACGCACGGCTTTTTTTAAAAAATATGTAACTATGTAACCTGCAATGTGAAAGAATGTCTTTTTGTTACTGTATAAATAAAATAAACGTACATTGTATTCCTGCTGCTTTTTCTCTCGCTCTTTTTGTTATACTGTAACCCGCTAAGTTACAGTTAGTTACAAGTACATATACAGCGCCAACAGATTCCGTAGCACTTTCCAATGGGGAACCACAAACAGGTGACATAATAAATAATAAAACATAAGGAACAAACAGCCCTGCCTGTAGGATAATTGTCCTGCAAATGCAGCACTTTATACAAGTGCTCAGCCAGACATTCCGTGAGTTTACAATCTAAGGGAGTAAGGCAAGGGAAACAAAAGGGAACAAGGGGAGTGTACAGATGATTCCCAGAGAGAATATAGCAGACACTGCACGATGATAGATTAAGAGTTTGTGCATGATGAGGTTAAATCGAGCGAGGATTGAAGCAGCTGAGAAAAGGATGCTATATAATTAGGGTAGGGGCTGGGTGGGAGGGTGGATGGGGCGGCGGGTGGGACAGCCGAGGGAAAAATGATGGTGAAGATTGACTGTAGCAGATGAGAGATGGTGCAGATTAGATCTGTATTTCTATCTATAGAAGGATCTGCCTGTGTATATGTGTCTATGTGCCTGTTTATACATATCTCCTCCATATAGAGTCATATTCATATTTGTGTCTGACCATTTCGGGAGCGTGTCTCTGTGTCCAGAGCTGTTGGGAGTAAGTGCTAAAATGTAATTAAAATGGTTAGCTTTCTCCCCTGGGGGGGAGGATATAAAACGTGGCTGTAAAATGGAATGTCTTTTGTGAACTGACATGTCGTGTAGCCTATTAGTCGCACCTTGATAGCCAGCCCAGAACCAAGAGGTAGGTCCTATCTTCAAAGAAGGAAGCACATCCCTTGATCCCGAAGGGGGGTCTGGGTCGAAAATGGACGCCTTTGGGCAATTAAGATTAATGACAAGCATACTGAGCGTGCTCAGGAGAGGGGAATTCTGGGATATGTAGTGCAGGAGACTGAGCCATTTGTGGGTGGGTTTTGGAAGGACCAGGAAGTGTATAAATTCTGAAGCTGGCCATGTGCTGGGGCTGATCACATGGGTTACATTCGAAAAATGATGATCTGTCCATGCTTCTATCTCCAGGCCCCAGGAGTCGCCGATGCTAGCTTACTGATTAGGTTGTTGTAAGTAATGCTCTGTGGTTAATCCTTTTCTTTTATTTGCTGTGTAGTGTGTAATTAATTGATTTATTCTAGCTATAATTTTTCCTGTAACAATGCACTGTGATTTTTCTATATCATAAATAAATATAACTTATTTAAGTTTCTGCTTCTGGCTGATGAGATCCACGCTAACTAAGAGACTGGAGTATTGCTGGTTGTTTTTTTTTTTTTTTTAAATGTCTTTATTTAGAAATTTCAAAATAGGCCACTGTCGACCACAGAAAGCAGCCACACAGGGCTGTGATATCAACTGTCGTAAAGCATTATATAGATAAAAATAAATAAAGAGGTGTATTGAGACTTCTGCAGGCGCCAAAGGCAATGCATCGTAAGGGGGGGGGGGGGAGAAAAGGCCTGAAACCATAAAGAAAAAAAAGGGACAAAGGGGAACATAAAAACACTTCGCAAAATCCCAATAGCAGCAAGACAGACACAAAGCCTTGAGCGTGGCTGTGATTGGAAAGAAACCAATGACAAGAGAACTCGACAGCAACAGGAGATCACTTGAAAGCTTCCGGAATGGAATCGCGGAACACCGAAACAGAAAACTTCGGTTCCCCAGAGAGGCTGGTTCAAGTTGACTCCCTATCAAGATTCCGGTATGTAAACCCGTATCACACTGCAAATGAAAGTCGAAAACTCCTGCTCGTGTCCTAAAATACTTGCGCTTCAAAGATATGCATATACGTTGAAATCTATATGAATAAGAGAAGATTTGGCACTCATGGAGATTTATTGAAGATGTTGTCTCTTTGCCATTGGTACATGAATATGAACTTCTTGTCACGGATCCCCCTGATACTAGAGTGGTGGTCCCTATACGCAGGACTCTCTCTACCCTTCCGATCCTTAGAGTGGTCGGCACGACTAGACAGACATAGGATGATACACAAGACCTTAGAACAATTAGCTCTTCCCAAGACCCTAACAACAGAAGGGGTAGTCTGATGTGTGCTTAGGGTGCCACACAGACTGACCTCAATACCAGAATTAGAAGAGTTAATGCCAATACCAGGGGTTACGCACAGAATGGTTCGTTCGCCAATGCCAGGGTCATACACAGAGTGGTTCGTTCGCCAATGCCAAGGATCATACACAGAGTGGTTCGTTCGCCAATACCAAGGATCATACACAGAGTGGTTCGTTCGCCAATGCCAGGGGTCATACACAGAATCGTTAGTTTGCCAATGCCAGGGGTCATACACAGAATCGTTAGTTTGCCAATGCCAGGGTCATACACAGAATCGTAGTTTGCCAATGCCAAGGGTCATACACAGAATCGTAGTTTGCCAATGCCAAGGGTCATACACAGAATCGTAGTTTGCCAATGCCAAGGGTCATACACAGAATCGATAATAGCCAAAATATATTCAAGAGCTCTGCGGGAAGTAACTACCACGTCAGGGCACCGGCGTCTCTGTGAGTCTGGGCTTTAAACCCGGCGGGTCCGCGTCTCGCCGCCAGGCCCCGCCCCCCGGCGTCTCACGTGTGCGGAAGCGTCCGCAATATCACTCGGCGCCTGGCCAGCGAGCAGCGAGGAAGCTGCTGCCAGGCGCCGGGGGGCGCGGGGGCCACCGTGACAGAACCCCCCCTCTACGGGCGGCCACTGGACGACCCCCAGGAGCGCGGGGATGAGCCACGTAGAAGGCCTTCACCAACCGAGGCGCATGGACCTCAGCAGCCGGGAGCCAAGAACGATCCTCCGGCCCGTAGCCCACCCAGTCGACCAGATACTGCAAAGTGCCCCTTGAGACCCTGGCGTCCAAAATGGCCCGGACTTCAAACTCTTCCTCACCCTCCACTGAGATAGGAGGAGGTGGGATACGGGCCCTGGTGTACCGATTACATAAGAGAGGTTTTAAGAGGCTCACGTGGAACACGTTGTGTATCCGGATATGGGGAGGTAATGCCAAAGCATAGGAGACGGGGTTGAGTCGTCGTAAAACCTTGTAAGGGCCTATGAATCTAGGTGCCAACTTCATGGAAGGCACTAGGAGCTTAATATTCCGCGAGGAAAGCCATACCCTGTCCCCAACCTGATATACGGGGGCCTGCCTCCTGTGTCTGTCAGCCTTGATTTTCTGGATGGCACTACTTTTCTTGAGTGCCTCCTTGACTTTCCCCCAGGTGTCCTTCAAGGACGCCAAATGGTCATCCAAAGCAGGTATCGTGGTATCCGAAAATGTAGTCGGTAACATAGGAGGGTCGAAACCATAAACGGTGAAGAAAGGGGAATGTCCTGTGGATTCGCTCACCGCGCTGTTCAAAGCATACTCAGCCCATGGTAGCAGGTCTGACCAGTTATCTTGCTGTTCTGAGATAAAGCACCTGAGATACTTTTCTACATTCTGATTTGCACGTTCTGCTGCTCCGTTGGTCTGGGGGTGATAGGCCGAAGAGAAAGACAAGTCTATCCCCACATTCTTACAAAACCCTTTCCAAAACCTGGAGACGAATTGGGTACCCCTATCGGAGACAATCCCAAGAGGAATACCATGTATGCGGACCACGTGGTTAATGAATATGGGCACCAGTTCGGCTGCCGACGGTAGCTTACGAAGAGGAACATAGTGACCCATCTTGGAGAACCGATCGATGATCGTAAGTATAACTGTGTTCCCTCTAGAATCGGGTAACTCCACTATGAAGTCCATAGCTAGGTGCGACCATGGTCGTTCTGGGATAGGCAGAGGTTGGAGCAAACCAATGGGTGCTGTCTTGGGATTTTTATGTCTTGCGCAAACCTCGCACACAGCTATGTAATCCTTAACATCTCGGCGCAACGTGGGCCACCAAAAGATTTTATTAATACTGGACACCGTTTTGGTGATTCCCATATGCCCGGACGTTTTATTATCATGGTAAAGGTTTAATATTTCTTCTCTTTCACATTCAGGTACAAAGAGTTTCGCGGGAGGTTTCCCTTCAGGAGCCGTGCCCTGCACGGTTTGTAACCTTTGCAACAAGGGAGACGAGACATTGATTGTGGTAGAGGCTATAATCCTTTCTTGGGGTACAATGGGATGCTGATCTTGGACGTTA